>JBCFYV010011164.1:17664728-17686078 GCA_039000515.1 Timema cristinae | reverse complement strand
CCCCTAATAAAATGTCGAATATTTTAAGCGGAAGTCAAAATTTTTTATACGAAGTGTTGACTCTTGGAGACCCAATATCGATATTTTTTATTGGTCCAAATATACAAATGAAGACGTTAATTCTTTAGTAATTACATTATAAAATTTATAGCCGTGAATAAAAATAAAAATTGTTTCTAATTATAGCATAATTTGTTCACAGGTTCGCTAGTGTATATTATATTACGAATTTTGAGTAAATATCTACATTTTTAAACACTAGAGCGAGAAAGTCTGTGCGGAGTTTCGTACCATTTATTTTTGTAGTGACATACATACCACATATACAAATTTGGAACAAAATCGTTAGAGCCGCTTTCAAGATATTTCTAATTTTCTAAAATTACTCATCAGCCCTTTAACTAATTTTTACCCAAAAACCAAATATAAGGTGTTATCGCACTTATTTGGGAGGTCAAACATAGTCTATACATCAATTTCAATCAAAATCGTTAAAGCCATATTCGAAATTGGAATTAAAAAAAAAGCACTTATCATCCTTAATTTGAGGGCTAGGGTGAAAACGAAAAAAAAAAAAAAAAAAAAAAAAAAAATCCGGAGGTATAAACTTGTAAAAGGAGACTAACATAATTGTAAAATGCAGTTTTTTCCTTGTTTACATTTTTTATTTCGATTTCGATTTTTTCACGATTACAATACTTTCTCTTTTGATCAGAAAGTAAAAATGACTGTGGGCATTTGTCTCAATGTACATTTTTCCGTGTGCGCACTTTTAGTCTGAGCTTTTTTTTTCCCATGAGCTTTTTTCGCGTGAGCATTTTTCATTTGAACAGTTTTCATGTGGGCATTTTTCTTGTGGGTATTTTTCGTGTGGGCTTTTTTCCGTGTGGGTATTTTTCCTTGTGGGCATTTTTCTATGTGGGCTTTTTTCCGTGTGGGTATTTTTTCCTTGTGGGCATTTTTCTATGTGGGCTTTTTCCGTGTGGGTATTTTTCCTTGTGGGCATTTTTCTATGTGGGCTTTTTTCCGTGTGGGTATTTTTCCTTGTGGGCATTTTTCTATGTGGGATTTTTTCGGTGTGGGCATTTTTTTCCACGTGGGCCTTTTTCCTGTGAGCATTTAAGGCTGTGGGGTTTTTTCTGTGCGGAGTTTTCGTGTGCGCTTCTTTCAGTCGCGCTTTTTCCCTAGAATCGTTCGTGTGAGTTCACTGTAGCTCAGGTAGTCTCACCGCTGAGTAGCAAACCATATGATCAACGAACACCGATGCGTGTGTAATCAAGTATATTGTGTAAAAAAAAAAAGAGCGAGTCAAGTCAACATTGCTGGTCATATTGTGGACATTCCAGATAGATACAATATTGTATGGACAGAGTTTGATGGAATACGTAACTGAGGCTATGAATGAAAATACAACTGAAAGGACCAGCGATATCTGCGTTTGGCCGCCATGATTGGGTCTGGGCCCGTGTGGCTAGTATCATATTCATTTCATAGATGGCATGAGCTGGTCTCCCCCTTATAGTCCGCACACTGCCGTTTCGCTCTATAGAATTTCAGGCTTGCCATTTTATTATTATGTTTCTATGTTTTTATTTAAAAATAATTTGTTTTGACTATCAATAAGGTAGTTAAGTGATATTGTACAACGATTTGGGGAATATAATTGCTTTAATTTTTAATTTTAAGGTTAAGTATGAAATCTAAGTCTTATCTTGTTCCAGTCCCATTACTCCTTGTGAAACTCAGCCATTATAAAGATGCTGGTTTTTAATCTTACAACATGTTTCGGCATATAAATACCATGAACCATGGATTCAAAGTCGTTGTGAGAAACACAAAGTGTTGTTCCGACCGTTGTACAAGATCACTTAACTACCTTATTGAACTTTATTGAGAGATGTTAGCTTACTAATTCTAATTTTACAATTATTTTACAACACTGTTGACTTTAAAACTTTGTTTTTGTTATCAATTTATTATATCCAAGTTTTATAACTAATATTTTAATATGTTAATATATGTATTTTAGACTTGTCGTCAACCCATAATTTAAATCCAGTTGATGATGTTATATCAATTTATTAAAATAATTTTCTATACATGACTTTTTCTTTCTCATTAAAAGCATAATATAATCAATCTTTTGAATAGTATATTCACTCAATTCATCTACCAATTTTATAACCATCTAATTCATTTAATTGTAAATCCTTATATTTTATTATAGCCATCCCTGAATTTTCTATCTAAGTCTTAATTTAAATTACAGTTTATCCATGGGTGTTCCATGGACAAGTGAATGGACACGATATATATTTGCTGTTATATGTGGACGATGGCTTGGTGTTAAAAAGCAGTGAAACCACAAAAGAGTTGTTAGAGTATATGAAGAAAAAACTTTGAGATAATGGCAGGAAACTGGAGATATTATGTAGGTGTAGACCATGATCGTGCTGCAAGGAAAATTGAGATTGCACAGCAGATGTACATCAAGAAGATTAATACAATTTCAATATGGCAATGCAATTCAAATAAGCACACCAGTCGATGCAAAAGCTATGTTCATGAAGGCAGAAGACAAAAGCGTCGCGGATTTTCCATACCGTGAAACAGTTGGACTACTCTCATATGCAGCAATGGTGTCTAAACCAGAAATTACATATTTAGTGAGATTTGTCATTAGGTTTTTGGAAAATCTAAATTCCAAACGTGTGGCAGAGTGAAGAGAGTCTTGAGATATTTTAAAATAACACTAGACATGGGAATCGTTTACGATTCATCAACATCGCTAACTGGCTATAAAAATGCAGATTTTGCTGGCATGGAGACATGTCAGTCAATGACTGATTTCATCTTCATCATGAGAGGTGGGCCAAATAGCTTGGCGCAATCGGAGACAAAATAAAGTGACACTGACAACCAGTAAAGCAGAGTATGCTGCAAGTTGTGAAGGAACGTGTGAAGCTTATTGGATCCATAAATTACTCAAGGACAAGGGTGAAGAATGTGTGAGCCCTACAACATTGTACATCGATGACAACCAGATTAATAAATAACCCACAAGTGCGCACCAGAACGAAATATTTTGACGAGCAGTTTATTTAATCAAAGAGGCCAATGAAAAAATATAGTGAAAGTGAAATACGTATGTAGGGATGACTGATGAGTAATTGGCAGATATTTTTACTAAGTCATTAGAGAGAATTAAATTTGCCAAAAACGTTGAAAGACTAATGTAATACAAATATATGGCGAGTAATAGTGTTAAGAGGCCGGTCAACACTCATTCACACATCAAAGCATGCCATTACAAAATAAAAGATTGTGTCAAAAACGTTTTATAAATTTTAAATAGGTTTACATGGATAAAAATACATTTTTATAATATAGAACTAAGACTTTGTGTAACTTTGATTAACCATATTAATTAGATTATACAATTAAAATTAATAATTTTTCAGCCTCGCGCTATTTTGCTAATAATGACTTCAATTAGGGAAATAATAAAAATTGAATTTCACTACATAAAGCATAACTATTTTTACTTTAATTATCTTAGATTATAACTTTTATTTATGGTTCTATCAATTACTAATATTTTTAATGAATGATTACTGTAATAGGTTTAATGTGGATGCTAGTATTAATATTGAAAAAAGAAGAGATTACAGATAAAGATAATTTTTTTCCATGTTTTAGTGTTTTTATAGTGTTAAACACTAAACTTTAAATAAATATTTAAAAAATTAAAGTTTGAAACAGTTTTGTAACCATAGTGTAACGCTGTTTGTAGGAATACCAGGATTACGTGTACCGTTTAGCAATTTACTAGGATCTTCCATCTAAAGCGTAGCCATGATCGTTTTAAAAGTCCGGGACAAATTATTTGTTCCAATATTTTGAAACTTTAAAATTATGTTCCCGTTATTTTAAATCAGAAATAGAAATCAATGTATCTGCCTGAGTGTGGTGGCGCACAATTTGAGCGATCGGTATTTAAGGCTGAGCCTACCCATAAATGCACGGTTATAAACAAAATTTTTTTAAAAAAAATCTAATAATTCAACATTGTTGTTTTTTATTTATTTTAGTAACATATCTGGGCATCTTTCATAATTCTTATGGACTTTTCAAACCATGCTAAAAATAGTTATTGAAATATTTTCGTTAAAAAGTTTCCATTTCAATGCATTTCAAATGGAAAAACAAAAATTATTAATAGATTTATTTATTTTCTTTGTACAATTAAGCTAGAGTGTCTGTTTATAACATATTATTTAATGAATAATTTATTTTTACTTTTAAACGTATTTTTAAATTTGGGTTGGCTTCAATAATCACGACGGTATTGAGCTCTAACGACTCGCAAGTCGACACTTTAGTAAGAATACATAGTTTTAAATACAACTTTTCCTTCTACAAATAGTTATCTTAGTTGATAATAGGTGCGTTAGTATGATCATTACCCATTTACAAGCTAGTATCGTTTTGCAAGCGTTGGCTAATCTGCTGTATCGGAATTCAGGCAGCAATGGAGGGTTAAGCTAATCTCTGTGACTTTGAGTCAAAGAAACATTAATACCATGTGCATTGGGATAAGAAGGGCCAATATCCAATTATAAAAATTAGCATAGTTAAATATAAACATCCTAATATATTCAGTAACTTAAAATACTCACAAAGTCTTAACTGCCGTGCGAATAGATATAGTTGGTCCCTACTTACTACGCTTGAGTAGTTAAACAGAAATCCACAAACGCCACAAAGCTAGTAATTTTAAAACGTGCTTGGATTGAGGTGTTCTTGTCGTGTATGTGTGTATGTGTGTGTATGTTATGGCATTTAACCATATTCATTCACACAGCTAATGGTGAGACCGTTGCACTTATGGTTGTCTTTCCTCTCTCTTGGCTTGGCATTAGTTAATAATAGTAAATTCATATCATTGAATAAAAACTATTTTTGTTTTCAAAGTATCTAATTTTACTGAATTAACCATTACTTAGAATTATTATTTTTTTCATTGGGAGGAACTTAACATCCAGGTTCGGTCACTGTGTGTAGATTATTAGCCGATGTGGTGGCACAAAACATTTGCCCGGGCGCGTTATACATTTCCCCGACGGATTCAGCTTAGGCTGAAATGTCATGGGGCTTGTAAGTCCTGGTGCCGCTTACCACTACAGTTCCCATAGGGAACTCAACCATAAACAACAAATTAAATATTGTAGCACAACATAATTTTTAACCAATCGTTTTTTATACTATAAATTATATATTACCTCAAATAATTATATATTATTTATAATTATTACGTCAAATAATTATATATATTAATTATAATATAGAGAGAAATAAATTTCTAAGTTAATATTTTTAAACGTGTTGTTTTACAATAAATATATAATATATTATATATAGGCCTAATATAATACATATTATAAACATAACATTTTATAATATATATATAGATTTATTATATATGTACATAATATATTATACCTATATAATAATTATACATACCGTATAGTATATATATATATTATATAAGATATATAATATTATATATTTATTGTGACTCAACATGTTCAAAAATATTAACTTAGTAATGTCTTTCTTACTATCATTATTGCGAAAAAGCTTCTGATAATTTTTTCTGATTTTCTGGATAACTTATTTCAAATTTAGCGAACTAAAATTTAAGCTAGTTTATTTATAATTTATAATATTTATTTATTAAAATCATAAACTAATTATAAAATATTCTTTTAATAAAATATCACCTATGTAAGACATTTTTATAAATGTGACTTACGTAAGTGACATCATATTAATGAATTTTTATCATTTTAATTTATGACTTGATTAAGTATTTCATACAGCTTAAATCTTCTGGTACATGATTTGGTAGTAAAGAGAACACACATGTTACAATAGGGAATCTAATTTGATCCAATTACACATATTCTCAATAAACAAAACACATATTGCTGTCATCTAAACAAAGCAGTTTATTGACTTTTATTTAATATTACAAAAGAAGCTATACTATATTATATTTTATATAGGTCTGTATAATCATTATCACTCAACTGAATCGTGCAGCCGAATAATGATCTATGCTACATTTAAACACATGTTGAGTTTTTGGTGGAAAAGAGGTCTACATAAAATCCTCTTCCGACCCAATAAGGTAGTTGAGACAGCAGCACAAACCAGTGTTTGTCTTCAGAGCGCAGCTTGTATTTGTTTTGGAATAAAGGTCTATGTGTAATAGTGATGGGTCAAACCAACTCGTTGACGCGAGCTAGCTCACAAAAGCTCGCTCACTCAAAAGAGTCGTTCATATAAATCGTTCACCGCATGGCTCGCTCACTCCCAATCCCTTCATCCCTCCCCCTTCCATAATTTGAGACGGGCAAGCGCTAACAAGTTCTCACAATTCCCGTTCCGAGCGTGCAAAGCTGTATGTTTCCTTTCAACTTATGAATGAATTAAGTTTTATGTGTAATTTATCCGAATCCTATTGTGTTTGTTTCTTTAATTCTATTACTTACTCATATTACTTATAATAATTAACCTTAGCATATAACCTTTAGTGTTAATTCACAGAATTATGTCTAATTGTTGTTAAGAAAAATAGTTAGTTTAATATCGTAGGGAGTGCTGCTATCTAGTAACGATAGTAAGCATTTATAGTTGATATTTTTCTCAGTAGCGAACGAAGAACGACAGAAGAGTCGCGAATGACAAACACTCCTGACTCTTTCCAAAGCAGATGAACGAGAGTGAAAAAGTCGTGATGGCGGCGTGATGACTCGCTCGCGAAGTGAGAGTCGTTCGTTCACACTCTCGTTCAAGAGTCGTTCAATTTGAATGACTCGCTCACGAGCGACCCATCACTAATTGTGTAATAGTCCCGTTGTGTGCCCCGGACAGGCTATATCATGTTATCACAGTGTGTTTCTTTTATTAATTTGTACACAAAAGGTTCAGTACTTTGTGTTACTGTATTGCTTCCATTAAAACGCGAGTGCGTGAATATCCCCATTTGTTGATGCCCAGTAATTAAACAAACTGAGACAATATTAGCTATTTCAGACTCAGAAAGTTAATATCTTGGTATTTTCTATTATTTTATTTGACCTTATGTACATTAAAAAAACCTTAAATTAATTATTGTTATTATTATTGGTTATTCTTGCTTGCTGTTGAAATATTTTAGTTTGGCGACAAAACAAGATATTGCATTAGTGTAACATATATTTTCATTTTCTGTAGTTAAAATAAAACCATAGTATAGTATTATGCGATTTATAGATGTGTATACTTAAGGTAAAAAAAATATTCAGATTTAAATATGCAACGTTTTACTGAATAACTTGATTTACGTATGCCATAAAAAATATGGACTGGAATTCCAAGTTAGCTCATGGGATCAAAATTTTGTAGGGAAGTGTAGCTTAGTTGACAAGAACGGGAGATAGCCCACCTTCACAGTTCGCGCAACACACAGCGGCTACTCCAGCTGTATTATCACAGAAACCCATGTAATCTGCAGTCCATGCGAGATTTCTGTTTGAACGATCATTCACAAGTTGTCTCTTGAAATAGTTAGCCTCATATTATAGTGATATTGATCTTTATACCACTGCCAGGGCATTATTGAAACATGTTGTAGTAATTTATAGATTTGTTTTATTTGTGATCTCTGTGAACTGTAAAAAAACTATATATATAATTATTAAAATAATAAACAATGGTTTCTTCCATCATAATCTGGAAAACGTCAAGCTTTGAAATCGAGAATGAACATAATGTATTATATAGGCAGATAGGCTTTATGTTTATTTTATATGTTAGGGGTTTCTAGAATTAGTAACATAGAATATACAATATAATTAACAATAAATAGCTGTAAGCGATCGCCAAAGATTTCGACACATTGCATTATCAAGAATGATGAAATAAATACTTCCCGTTTGAAAGCAATTTTTACAGCCATTGTATAAAGATTCTTTTTCATGAAAAAAAAAAGTAATTTAGGCAGTTTATAGTGTTTTAATTTCTTAGTTATTTGATCTAGTTTAGACATTATTAATGCAAAAAAGGCATTATTTTATATAACTTAAATTGGCAAAACTTATTACTCTGAATACATTAATATACATATGGAAAAAATAGTTTCACGATCTTCAATTTAGTGAAAACTGCAATTATTACCTTCAATTAAATTAACTTAACTATGTTTTATATGTATTTATAATTTAATTAGAGGTAAGAATATTTATACTGTCAGTCTAACTTAGATCTTGGTTTATATGGGATTACCTGGAAGATAAATTTTATTGATTAATTACATTTAATTGACATTAAAATTTTGTGATTATCTACATTTTAAAACCATCTGGATGGTTTTCCTCAAATTAGTTAGGCCTAGCCTATAGGTAAATATAATGTGTGCATAGATGGAGATTATTAAAGGATTAATATATATATGCACTTTACCTTAAGTAGCAAACCCAAGAAGTCAAGTGGTTACAATTAAATTGATTATATTGTTCAAATATTTGATAATTTTAGGAATACGGCAAGTTTCCACGGTTAAATAGAATTCATGAATTCTAAGACATATACAACATCCAGTAGAAGGCCGAGAATTGATCAAATAATAAATACTACGCTCCTACCAGAAATCGAACCCAAAAACCCTTTGCACTGTAGACCATCCCGCTAGCGACTGAGCTAACGTGTCCGGCTATGATACTATAGTTATTTCACATTTATAACCTGCATATTCTTACGTTCTCTCCCACAGCTGTTAAACTGTTAATTGAGTGGCCTCTTGAAAATATGCTTGATAAGAAATATATTTTTTATCGCCTTAAAAATGGTGTGAATGCAAGAATCTATGTTTAAGCTTGCAATTTTTCTAGCATGTTATATGTATTAAATTTTAAAAAACTATTCTATTGGAATATTTAGAATTTCTATGTTAATCCCACATATATAATTAGGTCAAGTTGAACGTTGTAGTTCCTATATAAGTAGTCTATAATGAAGGTGTGCCAATTAGTGAGATATCCTGTTGGGCACCTAAACAATATAGGAGTGTATAGTGTTAATTATTTATGCATTTTTAACTCACTTAGAGAGTAATTTTAGGCCCAAGTATGATATTATAGTAGTAATTGATTTTTGCATTTGCAAGTGTGTGAGCACTTTGAATTTACTTCAAATGAAAAACCACTATTTACTATTGTAACGACAATCTTTCTACCAATTTTTTATTACTTTTTTGCAAATAAATAATGTAATAAAATAATTATTTAATTCAGTAAGTGTTGATGTATTTTAACATCTTTTTATATTATTTGATAACTTTTAATTTTTATCTCTCATCCTTTGCTAACGCAGCACCCCAACAATGGTTAAATCAAAATCCCTAAGGCAACTGTAAGTAAACAACCATACGCACTAATAAAAATGAATGTATCGCTTCCTATCGCTAAACAACGTTTTGAATAAACTCTAATAATTGTGAAACCAAAAGTGCCTTTTTATTGCAAAAACCAACAGGTTATGGGCCCAGGCACGTAACGACATTAGTGCGTGATTGATTTTGTTAAAATAAATTCACTTGGTGCGATATTTTTGGAGAAAATCCGACGAGACATTTTGAGGTTAGGACGACGCCGCCACGCTCACAATGGACTCGACGAAGATTATCAACGTTGGACTTCTGGAAGGAAAAGGAAACTGGAATACATGGCGATATAAACTGAGCATTTGTTTACGAGGTATCCCCGGAGCGACAGACGTAATTGAAGGCAGGTTAGTCAAACCAAGGGCGTTGTCAGATGAAGCGACCGCGGCACAAAGAGCGGAGTACCAGACATCGCTCGACGCTTTTAATAAGGCAGACAGCCATGCGTTGATCGTTTTAACCGCAAATATGACGGAAGAGACACTTCAGAAAATAATGCGTCTCAAGTCAGCCCGGGAGGTGTGGCTCGAACTGCACAAACTCTTCGACGGCGTCTCCGAAGACAAGGTTTACAATTTATGCCTTAAGTTCTTTAGTTATGAAAAAGCCGTTGAAGATGATATCGCTACGCATGTCTCAAAATTAAAGAATTTGTGGAGCGAACTAAAGCAGGAAATGAGTAACGACGCCGAGCTAACCTCAAATTTGCCAGATTTATTTATGATCTGTAAAATTTTAGGTACGTTGCCTGAAGATTACTTTTCATTCAAGTCGAGCTGGATGCTGATGTCAAAAGCTGACAGGACAATCGACAATTTGACGAACCAGCTGTGTGCCTACGAGAATGCACTGAAAGGCAAACAAGAGTCATCTCAACAAGAAGCCCTCTATGTTAATTCGTCAAAGCAGCCAAACAACTCGCACAAGAATCAGCAAAAGGGTGACAAAAAGAAATTTTGCACCTACTGCAAGAAGAAAAATCACCTAGCAAAGGTATGCAGGAAGCGAATCGCGGATGAAGCACTTGGCAACAAAGCCAGCAACTCGGAAAATCCGGAAAAGGGTGCAAATATGATCCTGACTACGGTAGCCTCGACTGTGATGAACTTGGAGTGCAACTCCAAGTTCTGGTATGTAGATAATGGAGCAACAAGTCATGTTTCTAATAACAAAAATATTTTTAGGACGTTCGAGTCTTTTTCTACAAACCACACAGTGATCACAGCGAATGGCGTGAAGGTTGCGGCTATTGGTAAAGGCGACATTGACATCGAAGCAGAAGTCAACGGCAAGATGCACAAGCTCACGTTGGCTGATGTATGGTGTGTTCCCGGGATCCAGAGAAATCTATTCTCAGTCCTTGCAGCGCAGGATAAGAACAAGGAAAGCAGGTTCATCTCGTCTCCAGAGGTTTGCAACTTCATCGTCAACGGCGAAGTGAAACTGACTGGAGTTCGTGAGCGGTTTGGTGGACTCTACAGGCTGAATGTGAAGAACGTGAACGACATTCCATCCAATGAAGTCAACGCAACAGAAGCAAACAATCTTCTCCAACTTTACCATGAACGATTCGGACATCAGAACAAGCGACACGTGAAATCCCTTCTGGACAAGCTGGGAATTCATGTCAACTTGGACAGTGAACTTTGTGAAGGCTGCGTCTATGGCAAAGCTCATCGTCTGCCTTTCGGTACGAGGTCTAAGACAACGGAACCGGGAGAGCGGATCCACACAGATGTTTGCGGTCCATTCAAAGAGTCCATGTCAGGATACTTGTACTTCGTCCTCTTCAAGGATGACTACACAAAGTTCAGGACCATCTACTTTTTGAAAGAGAAGTCCGAAGTTGCAGAGAAGTTGGCTCAATTCGTTGCGGAAGTCAAGACTCTTGGACACAACATCAAAGAGCTGCTAAGCGACGGTGGCAAGGAATTCGACAACAAGCATGTCAGAAAAATCCTACAAAAGGAAGGAATTGTTCAACGCATTACGATGCCCTACACTCCAGAGCAGAATGGCTCCAGTGAAAGAGAGAACCGCACCGTGGTTGAAACTGCTCGAGCAATGATGTATGCTCATGGAAAGCTGCCTCAGATGCTTTGGGCCGAGATGATCAACACAGCAGCCTATGTTCTCAACAGGACAGGACCTTCCCGAGTTGATGGAAAATCTCCCTACGAGTTGTGGCATGGCAGTAAACCAGGTCTGAAACATCTTCGGGTGATCGGATCTACCTGCTATCCACACATTCCAAAACAACAAAGGAAGAAGATGGATCCAAAAGCAATCAAAGGAATTCTCATCGGATACGACAAAGACGACGGCTACAGGATCTTCTGTGAAGAGGAAGGAAGACTCATCAGATCAAGAGATGTCATCTTCGAGGAAAAGGTGCTAGAGCATAAAATCGACAACTATCTTCCGGAAAGTCTCGACTCTGCTGCTGAACCAGTGGATTCAACTTCTGAAGAAAGTCAAGAAGATGATGACAAAACGCAAAGCGAAGAAAATGATGATGAATTCTGGGATATGAGTACTGTTGATGAAGAAGAAGGTCTAGATGAACAAGTTCCAGATAGTGCTCCAAGTCCAGATGAAGAAGCCATCGTCAAGCGCCTTCGTAATCGTTCGTCGCTCAAACCTCCAGAGAAATATCAGGACTTCGTGATGCTTCTCTCTAGCCCTCTTCAGGAACCTGGATCCTACAAAGAAGCCATGCGATCGGATCAGCAAGATCGTTGGAAAGAAGCTATGAGTCGTGAGATGAAAGCTCTTGAAGAGAACAAGACTTGGGAACTGGTTGATCTACCCCCAGGAAAAAGAGCAATCTCGAATAAATGGGTCTACCGGATCAAAACCAACGCCGATGGATCGATTGATAAATACAAAGCCAGACTGGTCATCAAAGGCTTTTCACAGCGGAAAGGAGTGGACTACGATCAAACCTTCAGTCCAGTTGCAAGAACATCAACTATAAGAACTTTACTCAGTGTTGCTGCCAACGAGAAGATGAGACTAGCACAAATTGACGTCTCAACAGCATTCCTCTATGGTGACCTCCAGGAAACCATCTACATGCAGCAACCTGAAGGACATAGTGATGGATCCAACCGGGTTTGCTGCCTGAAGAAAAGCTTATATGGACTGAAGCAAGCTCCTCGATGCTGGAACAAAAAGTTCAGCAACTACATCGTCAGCTTGGGATTCAAGCGAAGTAAAGCGGATCCCTGTCTGTTCGTGAGACAAAAAGGACAGAAGAAGATGTTTTTCGTTCTTTACGTTGACGACGGACTGATTGCAGCTGAAGATGAGCAAGAACTTCAGAAGTTCATCAACGATCTGAAAAAGGAGTTCAAAATCACCTCCATGCCGGCGTCTTATTTTCTAGGATTGGAAATCAGCCGAGAAAAGGACGGATCAATTAGTGTGAGCCAGAAACACTACACGGAGACCATACTCGAGAGATTTGAAATGACCAACTGCAAAACTGTATCTACTCCAATTATCAAGGACAACGATGCAGAAGAAAGTCCTCCAAATCCTGACTTCCCCTACAGACAAGCTGTTGGAGCACTTATGTTCTTGATGTGCGGCACACGACCAGACATCGCATATGCTGTCAGCGTGGTGTCCAGAAATCTCGAAAATCCAACCAACCGTGATGTTCAGAAAGTGTATTTGATTGTTTCAGCGATGCAGATCATGGTGGCTGCCTAACTACAGGACGCTCTACCTCAGGAGTGCTCTGCCGGTACTCTGGGGCACCTATTTCGTGGATGAGTCAGCGACAAGCCTCTGTTGCCATATCCACAACCGAAGCTGAAATCGTAGCTGCCAGTGAAGCTGCGAGAGAGATGCTGTGGACCAAGCGGCTTCTGAGCGAACTTGGTCATCTGAAGTCGACACCTACTCTGCAAGTTGACAACGAAGCAGCCATCCGGCTTGCACAAAATCCTGAGTTTCATCGAAGAACAAAACACATTCGGATCAGACACTTCTTTGTTCGCGAATTGGTCACCGATGGAGAAATCAACATTTTAAAAGTTGACACTCAAAATCAGCTCGCGGACATTTTTACAAAACCATTGTTTTCAGTTCATTTTAAATTTTTATGTAACAAAATGGGAGTTTACAAGTTATAAAATAAGGGAGAGTGTTGATGTATTTTAACATCTTTTTATATTATTTGATAACTTTTAATTTTTATCTCTCATCCTTTGCTAACGCAGCACCCCAACAATGGTTTAAATCAAAATCCCTAAGGCAACTGTAAGTAAACAACCATACGCACTAATAAAAATGAATGTATCGCTTCCTATCGCTAAACAACGTTTTGAATAAACTCTAATAATTGTGAAACCAAAAGTGCCTTTTTATTGCAAAAACCAACAGTAAGGAATGTATTTTATTACATATGACTAAAAAAATCATGTGTGTGTGTGTATGAGAGAGAGAGAGAGAGAACGATTTTTATTTGAATTATTTTAATCAAAATAACTGAAGCATTCTTATCCAAATAAGATATAACTTATATATAAAATAATCGCTCTCCAATGTTTTTAGACACTTTGAATTATTTAGTGATTAGGTTTTGAGATTTGAGTTTTTCTAGGGTGCAAGGATAAGGAAACAAACAATTTTATAGTAAATGCACGCTATTTGCTTGGAGAGTGGATTGGAAAACTATAGAAAGAGAACACATGTTGAAAGCCACCAAAAATATGTAAAAATTATATATATATTTTATTTGTCTAGGTAAATTATAAATAAACCTAATTTTTTTTTGTAAACTTGAGTTTATTGTTACAAGTTCCTAGTAATTTTTTTATTACATATTTTTGGCATGATTCACCAACCGATTAAAGTCCTTATTGAAGTTTAGATTTATATAAAATATGCTCACTTTTAAATCAGTTTTGTTCAATTCTCTCTCGTGTGTGTATTGCTCGTTTTGCACGCTAATCAACACATCCCAGCCCTTGCTACTCTGATGCTTCATCACTGACCAACCAACGAAATTATCAAACCTTAAGTTTAAACAGTCGACCCATATGCAGTATCAGCTTACGTCCGTGCCGTCACAACACGGCTGCTTGACGTACACTACCATAATAAAGCTGAAATCGTGTATCCTGGTGAAGTATATATAGAGTTACAGTAGTAGTAGTACCTTAAAGCCGTATCACACGTACATTGCTTATACTAGAATCAAGTGTGCTAGCTAGCACTAATTCTGTATTAGCTTGTACATGGAAATGGGATATAGTATTACACGCTTGTAGTTTGGTACTAGGTCTAGTGCAATATTTATCGAACGTCAGAGATTAATTTTGAGTGAGCAGCTGCATTAATTACTAATAAAGATATCGAAATTATGAGAGGGAGCGTAGGAAAAAGTATATAGACACGGGAAATGGTTGGAAAGAAAAAATAATGGTCGCAGGATGCTAATATAATAATTCGAGGTTAGGTAATATACATGGGGTGATACAAACGTTTAGTATCTCCTAAATTTGTATTCATTTATTTAATTGTGGTCAGAGTCCTAGCCATGGTGTCCAAGTACAGTTCCTGATAAAATGTTCTTTTTTAGGCCTACCACACTTTATATTCTAAAAAACAACAAAAAACGCCAGGTTGCATGCATCAGTTTATTTAGATTCAATTGGTCTGGAAATAGTTTGTCGTTTTTAGATAACATTTTTAAATTAAATTTATTATTTTAATATATTGTCATACTGTGCAATTTGGTATTATAACAAGGTTGTTTGAATTTCTGCCAACAAAAGTCACATCCAATGACCATGTGCGTCATTATCCATTTATCTACCAAACAGTCTCAGCGCACATGATTGTTGAATTACACAGACTAAGTGTCGAAACTAGTACGAAAATAGCACGTGTTCTATCTCACAACTAGTATGGTACCAGTACCAAGTGGCAGAACCAGTATACTTTTTCTGATTCACATGACGCTAATGATGACGTGCTAGTGTGCTAGCTGCACACTGAATTTCAAGTACGAGTAGTGTCGTGTGATACGGACTTAACTTATCTTATCTTGGCCATGGCTTACACACTTATCGGACATAGCTGAACCAGCGTTTATTTTCTATAGCACACAGCATATTTATTAATTAATTTGTTATTCAACAATTTGTTTATGTTACTTTTTTTGTAAAACTTTAAAATAAAATCTGTTTATTTCAAGGAGGGAATAAGTTTAGAAGATTCACGGTTTGTCTTAAAGATTATTATTATTATTATTATTATTTTATTATTTTATTTTTAGCACCGCGTCTTAATACCCGTTTGGGTTATACGCTCTTTCGCTAATGTGTAATGGTAGGGTGATTATGAGATGAAATGAAGGACCTACAGTTTAACGTGGAATCCGAACCACGGTGGAGGCCTGGCATTTCCCACATAACTTGTCAGAGGTGAAGGAAGGGTTTGGAAATCAGATAAATCTGTGCCGGGACCGAGGATTGAACCCCGGCCACCAGCATAGAAGTCTGACACCTTAACCCTAGACCCCAGGTCACCTCTTAAAAATTAATTGACATAATTACAAAGAAAATGTTAATCAATAATAATAATACAACTAAGATAGTGTTAAACTATTCTATTGGTTTTATAAATAAAAATATTTTTCGTGCCAAGTTTTAAATACATTTTTGACAAAATTAAAAGATTTTGCTGTGTTAAATTTAGGTTAACTTGTAAAAACATTATTAACATTAACAACATTTAATCAAATGTTTGGTCAAATTGAGCAATATAATAGTTAAGTAGCCCACCGACCTAATAGTGTACTAAAAACGTATCACGTATGCAACGAGTTGCCATTCTATTAATCTTTTAGCTATGATCTTTGTCAAAGATGGCTACAGCTTTTGTTTACAAGACAATTTTAATATTTGGTTTCTTATCTCTATTTCATTCGGCATATTCAGCAGCTCAACGTACGTAGACTATTTATTTCAGTTGTTTGACTATGTTTTAATATAAACCCAATTATAACGTACTTCCAATTAATATTTCAATCTCTAAAGTAATTTCTCAACTAATGATAGGCCTAAGGCTAAGCCAGAGCACCAGTCTTTTGACACTATAGCAATGATATTTCAGCAAAACATTTATAAAACAGTATAAAAGCTTTTACAAATAAAAAAGTTTAGGAGCAAAAGATAGCTTAAGCTTGATACAACAACATTAAGATAACAAACAAAATTTTATATATTAGTTTTTTTTTGTGCATAAGATATTGACATCAAAATATTGAGTGCTCCTTTTATTGACACTTATGGTACCAGTTATATACACCAAGGACTAAAATTCTTTTACTTGGACAAAACATGGCCTCTCCCCATCTAAAACCTAGTAAGATACTACAATTTAATAAATAAATGATATTAAAAGGTATTCATACACTTTTAAAAGCTAACTTAGTCAATAGAAATTTGGTCAAATGCTCATAGATTTCTGAAACTAATAGGCCTATTTAATTGCTTACAAACACATAGACCTACTTGATTCTATTCCCAGTACCAGAAAGCAAAGGAGGTGGTAGCTTATCTAGGTTGGTGGTTTTAACCACTACCGATACATCTTGTTCATTCATCTTAAAATTTGATTTATCGTCACTTGTACATTTCAGGGACATTACTTCATCTTAAATATCTGGAAATATAGTTTAAACAACACAATACATAGCGATCGAACATAGTGTTTCTTTTGCCTCCATTAAACTTTACCAACACATAGTCTCCAACACTGAATTAACTACATTGTGTGATTTCACAAGTTTCATATCAGAATCTTCTAACATGTTTATATTGTGTAAACTGACCCCACTTTCTGTCCATTTCTATTATGAGCGCTCTAAATCTTTAATTTTTCCGATTTGTTCTTTAAATGCAATTTTGGAATTTTGTTTTTCTAACCTAGCTTTTGCTTGCTCTTATTTTTGCTCAAGCTCCCTATTTTTTTATTCTCTTTTATTATGTGATCATTTTGCCAGGCTTCTGACATTACAACTTTTGGAATTTTTTTTTATTTTTGCCACTGGTAGTAGTGTCAGGCCAAAGTTAGTTAGTTAGTGTATTTGACAACAACGACGACGACAACACCACCACCAACAACAACCACAATCACCACCACCAGACTACCATTGACTATTATTATCAATAAACATATTATTATTATCTACTATTTTTGAATAATTTATCAGTTATACATTTTAATCAGGCTTGACAATGTATATTTAAATTAAAAATATTATAAACTTGTATTTTTATTTTAAAGTTCAAATTAAATTTGGTTAGTCACACACATAACATATATACATACAATTTTATTGCAGCAAAGATATAAAAGTAAACATTTTGGCACTATACAATATTAATGATCTTACTCATTAATAGTGGAAATAATGTAAACTGCATAATTAGAGCAAGTGAATTCACAGTAATAAAATTATAATTATGTCCTTGTTAGAATGTGGCAGCTCTCTGAGTCTCACACGTAATAACATTTAATAAAATAGAGTAGAAAAACATAGTAAAAATGTAAATATTTCAATCATGTATTTTAAAATAAAAAAGTTTAATATGTTGAAATAAAACATTATATTTGAAAAATATTCACATTACACTCTAAAAATGTAATTGAAACTATAAAATATTGACTCCAAAAGTCACACATGTAACGCTGGAATCACCCATTTAATTGGGAGATTGTGTATTATTGTTGGATATGTTGAAAGTTTATTGTATGTTAGTCAAAGTTGGGGCCACGAATCAGCGAGTTTACACTGTTTGTTTGGCTCTAATATTTACATTTTTGTACAGTCGTTTTGAGGCGTGAGTTTCGAAATTAGAACTTTTGCGGATAATCTCAATATGTCCGATTTAGTTGGGATGATGTATGTTAAATGGGATCACATTGTTATTGTTTGGACTAATTAGGGGTTGCTGATAAGGGCAACTAAATAACTATTTTATGTTTATTAGATTTATTATTAATACCTGGACCTTTGATTTGCCTGTTAATTGCTCTTATGACGGGACTAATGGGAATTTAGTATGAAGGTCAATTTAATTGATTATGTTTATTATGTTATATTATGTTTATATTGTTTATTATATTATTATGATTTGTCATGTGTTTTGGGTCACTATTTATGGACGTGGGGAGGTGTCCCACAATCATCAAATGTTGGTATCAGGAGCTATCTTATTGTTTAATGTCGTTTGGGCACTGGCAACTTACTATGGATCTTATAACCTGTGTGTGCCCATTATATGAATGTCCATTTCTAAAATATACAATTATTTGAGTGCCTAACGCTTTATGCTGTCTCACTCGCTCACTGAACTGTATTTGTTTATTACCTGAATAAAATAACTTTCTCGTTGCCATGAATGTTATTTATGTGTGATAATAAAGGGGGAGGTGGGTGTTTACAGGATAACATTCATCGAACAGACTGACCTCATATCTTAGTGATTTCCATATTAAGAATAGTGAGGTATCTTCAATAGGTCCTTCCCATTTGTCTTCATTTAAAAACTTTATGATGTGAATTTTTAGGCACTCCAAATTACTTAACTGCAATGGCTACTGGTATACCCTTTATCACTGTTTCTAGGGCTTTAGCCATTTGCTCCCCAGAGTAATTTCTCTTAGCGGCCATATCCAAACATTGTGCACCAGTTATTGACACTGTTTGATCCATTGATTGACACCCATGTAAAGACTGGACAGAGGTTACTAATCAATATATTTCCAATACGGGAATTAATAGCATATAGGTGACCTGGCGGTCTAGGGGTAAGGTGTCAGACTTCTATGCTGGCAGCCGGGGTTCAATCCTCGGTCCCGGCAAAGATTTATCCGATTACCAAACCCTTCCTTCACCTCTGACAAGACATCTTGTGAATGTGAGGAATGCCAGGCCTCCACCGTGGTTCGGATTCCACGTTAAACTGTAGGTCCTTCATTTCATCTCACAATCACCCTACCATTACACATTAGCGTAAGTGCGTATAACCCGAACGGGTAGTAAGACGCGATAATAATAATAATAGCATATATATTATTTCCATCATCAATATGTAGCAAGACAAAAATAAATAAAAATGTGGTTGTACCAGACAGGGTATACCAATAACTGGTATATAATGGTTATTATGTCTCCAGTAATTGACACCAACTTAAATATATATATACATACTTTGAAGGTTATATTTGTCATTTTTTTGATAACTTGTACTTTATTCATCCATTTAGAATTGTGTCTTTTTTAAAAAATTATATTCTAGCCTATTATGTTCTTGAAAACTAATCAATAGGGTCACTTACCTTAATGATTTCAATAGTAAAAATGGATAAAATCACTATCCACTGACACTTCAGTTTAATAACATTTAATCCCCTCCAAAACCTTGAATATTCAGAACCAACTGTGATGCAGGGTTTACAGGATGAGGTAAACTAAAACTTCCTATACACCCAAGTGTGCAGGAAAATTAACATCCCTTAATATTCTTGAAAATTATAGTGGGTGTCAATCATTGGTGCAGTGCTAAAGACTTGCTTCTACCTTACTCGAAAACGAGCAAAATTAATATAACATATAATTGAATGTATATGGAATTGAACCAGGGCAAATATAATTAATTGTTGATACATTTTAAAATATATTATGAAAACTAATGGTTCTAGTAGCCAAGCAATTTATTTCTGAAACATATACTAAGTTATAACAAATATAACACATGCACCCGTTATTAATTAACCAGTGGCAGACCTCGACATTTTCTTTGGGGGATGTGGACAGAGTTACATTTCGGTGAAGGGGGGGGGGGGGCGGTTAGGGGGCACACCTCCATAATTTTTGAACATAAAACACCTATAGATGCATTGATAATTCTTTTTGTGAGAACTAAAGACAGCAATTTCAATAATATGAGTGGTCTTAGTTTAGATAGAACTACAATGTATCAAAGCTAGATTTTCAGTAATTTTTCCAATTTGTAACTTTTGAGTCACTATTAGGGCACGTTTCATATGCATTCTAGGTAGGTAGTGTCGTCCTGTATTTAGTAGGGCCTATTGTGCAGCACTTTGGGCATACTAAGTCTCACTGGTAGTATGTTAAAATAACCCATGTATCATCCGAAGAAGATTGAGGGAACAATGTTGGTAACTTAACCTTTTTGCCGCATATTTAATCTTTACTTATTACCTTCAGAAATACTAATCATAAGTCAAAAATTCAAAATCTGAAAATTTATATGATGATCAGGATTATGATCAAATAATGTGATTTTTAACGAGTAATGTATTTTAAATATGAAATTTAGCACCACGTAGTTTAAAAATTGCATAATAATATATATTTTATATCAAGTAATTCCCGGCACATTTATCTGATTACCAAACCCTTCCTTCACCTCTGACAAGACAACTTGTGAATGTGGGGAATGCCAGGCCTCCACCGTGGTTCGGATTCCACGTTAAACTGTAGGTCCTTCATTTCATCTCACAATCACCCTACCATTACACATTAGTGTAAGTGCGTATAACCCAAATGGGTAGTAAGATGTGGGGCTAATAATAATAATAATAATAATAATAATATATCAATAAAATTTTATTTCACATATTGTTTGCCACATTTTACCTAAATGCAATGTTATTCTGCTATCAGAGCTATTCTTTATTTTACTAACAACCCACAATAGTGTCAAACCAATCATTAAATGAGGATTTGACAGGCCTAATTTAATATTGGACTTATGTAATAAAAAGAAAACTTTTGAAAATTAGGTTACATCAACACAACTTGAACAATTTT